>JAMXBB010000011.1:55560813-55570844 GCA_024138015.1 Lumnitzera littorea
AAAAAAAAAAAAAAAAAAAAAAAAAAAAAAAAAAAAAAATTTTTTAAAAATATTAATTAAAATAATCATTACTAATACATAAAATATATTTTTTTTAATTTTTCTTCTAAAAGTATATTAATTTTTATTTTTCAATTCTAACACTTCAATTACCATTTTTATCATAATTATAAAATAGAAATAGATAAGATACAAATAAGACAGTTTTTAAAATACTAAATTTTAACAGATACAAATCAAACATAAATCAAATACAGATAAGATACAAACGAAAAAAAAAAATAATCAAAACAGGTTTACCATAATAAAATATAAGTCTTTAATGTTAATACTTTACTATTAAGGCCCATTTATTTCAGGGGAATGGAATTGGGATTATGATGGAATTGGAATAAAGAAGAAATACTTATTATAATGTTTAATTAAATAAAAGAGAGCAATAAAAAATAAATCTATAATAAAAGTAAAAAGATTATTTTGCCCTTCATCTTCTTCTTCCCCCTTTCCTCCTCTCTCTCCGTCTCTCTCTCTCTAATCACTTTCTCTCTCTGGCTCCCTATTCCATTTCTCTTTCTCTCTTTAAGCTCTTTCTCTCTTCTAGTTATCTCTTTTGCAATCTCTTTTTCCCTCTAGCTCCTTACTCTCTTTCCCTTTACTCAATCTTTTTCTTACCTTACTTTCTCTCTCTCGCAATCTACCTTTGCTCACTCTTTCTCTCTCTTGACATGAACAAGACAAATTGCCTCCAAATGTGATCTCTTTCCTTGTCCTCTTAAAAGGTCGAGATTTATACAATTTAGGAAATTAGCATTTTTGTGATAAAGTGGACTGGTTCATGATGGTAAATGGTGTAATGGTTATGTTAGTGTATTGGTGTGGATGGTTACGTTGGATGAAATCATTTGGAGGGCAAATAAAGAAGTTTTTCAAGAAATATGGATTCTTAAATAGAATTAATGAATTGTAATTTCTTAATTTAAAGTAATAAGGATTTCGATGGAATTGTAATTCAAAAACAAAAAGCAAAGCGATTGGCATAATAAGAAATAAAAAGGAATTATTACTGTATTCCTCCTAAATGAAAAAAGCATTATTTAATTGTTTGGTAGTAAAACTTTATTTGGTTGAAAAAATAAAACAAAGAATAAGAAGTAAATAGCTTTTGAAAAGTACTATAACACGCTTATATATAATTACAAAATCCATAATTATATTATATTATATGTAAAGAGAGAGAGAGATATATATATATTATTTTATAATACGACAAAACATATATAGTGATATATACATAAAGCTATATATTGTATGGCATACATACATATATGCATATGATATATTATAGCAAAACAAAACATATATAGTAATATTGATAGGAGATTTTTACCTAAGGCCTAATAGGCCTAAAATAACTTTCTAAAGGCCTAGGACAAGCTCTTTCAACCTGATCTAACATGTTTTAGTAGGTTTAACCTAATTTATAAGAAAAGATTGTAAGGTAAACACCTTGAAGAAGTCCAAGAGTAGCAAAGCCATGAATGAACTCCTAAAAAAGAGCTCAGAGTAGAAATAGCTCGTAACAATTCAAGATAAAGGCTATAAAAGTCTAGCACTTAAAGCATAGGCCAATTAGCCTTGACCTATATGTTTGAATATTCGAATTATAGTAATGGGCATGAATAGTTCGATGATTATTACACTAAGTAATTATCGGCCACCTCACTTCCATAAATTTAAGACCACAAATGGTTGATTAAACATGTGCCAACAGTTGAATTACCATGCTAAAACGGTCATGAAGCTTGCCTTACTTATAAATATCTAATCAAGTGCTACGTATAACTCTCTCTAAAACTTTATATGCCTTTACTCTACTAATTTAAGCATCAAAGCGATTATGCTAAATAACCATGGCACCTTCTTAGCCTTGCTTTTATTGTTTTGCAGATAATCAATTTATTCCAAACCCTTGATGAAGATCCATATGATAACAAGTAATATATATGTAATGCTATATTATATTATAATATAACAACACACCACATACATACATACACATACGTATATACATTAAGAAAAAACATACTATGTGCTTTATATTCTTATAACATTTTATGTGTGTGTGTGTGTATGTGTATGAATTTCTTGTATTAAGTTGGTGCATATACATAAATTATGGTATAAATTGCAAATTCCAATTAAAGTTACCGTTATCAGAATCTGGTACATTATATTAAAATTTGCATGTTTGTACACATTCTAGTCATGAAAATGTATACCAAAATCTACATGTTGTACCAAAATATGCATATGTGTGTATATATATATACCATAATTTCACATTGAGAATTCATATGAAGTCATTGTTACGTGATTTAATGCAAGTAATTCCCATACATATGTATATATAATGTGGACACATACACATAAACACATACATTAGTTATATAAAACGCAATCTGTGCAACAATGTATATCATACACTTATCATATGTTATGATTACAATATTCTAATGTAGTTTAATATTTAAATATATATGACATCATTATATAACATACATTACACATGTAAGTACCTAAATAATATACATTTACGTATAATATACAATAATATATTTGTTATAACAACAAAACATACATAATATAAGAATATCTATATATCGTTTTATGGTACTAGACTGGACAAGATCCTTAGTCTTTATATGGTTTGTATATATAACAACATATATGTAATGCTCTATAATATGTTGTATATTTATTATATTACAATGTAATGTATATTACAATTATATATTGCAAGTATACACCATAATAATATATTTCATATGCACAAAAAAGTATATTATTCCATACCATACCTTAAGAGTGGTAAAGTCGTAACTGTCTTCCTTTATACACCAACTAATGACAAAAGCTGGTTACTTAGCCACTATAGTAGACTTGTATACATACGATACATATGATTAAACAAGTTAAAAGTATATTCAGTTTAATTTTTAAAGTAAAATAGAGACATTTGATTCATAAAATCCATTTGAAAAATAGAAATTTAATTTATGTAATTCTTTTCAAGAATAGAAATTTATGAGGATTCTTTATACAGGAAACTTATAAAAAGAAATTCTATAATTATTGTTTACAAAAGTACTATAAGTTAGCCTAGATTACACAAGCAACCTAATTGACTCCAAACAAAAGACAAGAATGATGGTCCAAATCCCTTTTACTCCTCACTCCAAACCTGTCATCTACCCTTTATATGTTTAAAGATTAGCTAATCTTAGTGTTTATCTTTTGGGACTTACCAAAGAACTATGAGGATAAGAGCAACCACTGCTTAATAAGGGGATGAAGATAAAAACACACATAATACATCAATCAAGAAGAGTTGTTAATCAATTATATAGATGCACTACGATGTAATCAAACATATATCATTCACACGATATGATCTAATTTGTCGTAAGATTAGAGAAATTGTTTTCGCTCTAACCTAAGTTAAGAAGTTATAGTATAATGGAGGCTTACCTCCAACTACATTGACCTCCGACCATGATGGCCTTTAAGACCTTCCTCGAACTTAATGCCCCTAACCTTGCTATAACCTTTTCTCTTATCACTTAATTCAGACTTTAGAGGTGACCAACTAAGTAAGAGCAATCAAATCAGGAAGAAAGTATAGTAAAGCAATCATAATATGTAGTAAAGCTACCAAACAACAAAGCACAACTGTTTCTAAACACACATGTCGCATGTGCATAACTAACTACTTTATAACCACAACAAGACATATTAGCCTCTAAATACTTTTATATAGTATTCTAAAATACTATTAAGCATTGATCAAACTTATATGGATTTGCAATCAATCATGTAAGTTTGATTCCACAAATAATACTTTCATCGTCAAAGGTCCTTATGTTACAAATTGTATTTTAGTGTCTATACAGATAATAGAAATAACGGTATTTTAATTTTCTTTTAGTATTTGATAGGCGTTAGTTAAGAGTATTAAGTATTATTACTTTTTCATAGGTTATGTATTAGGTTTTTTTGGTTTATAGTACCTTCTACTAGGGTTTCCTAGACTTAGAGTACCTTCTACTTGATCTTTTACTTGGGTCTTCACTTGCATTCTTTATTATGGACCTTCTACATAACCTTATACATGAATTTTGGTTATAATTTTTACTTTAATAAACCTTTAACTCAAATTTTTGTCGTTATATGTAGAGTTGACTTGATTAGGGAAGCTTCTACAATACCCTCTACATGTAGCCAAGTTGTACATAACACTACAGTAGTTTCTATGGAAGCTTCTATAGGTACCAGCATCCTTTTACTAGCTCATCCAAAGCTTCTATAGAACTTTCTATAGGTACCAGGTCTACTCTATTTCGCTAAAAACTCCACATTTTGTACATTTCTTTTCTTTGTTTCAATTCATCCTAATTGAAACTCCACCGGTATCAACTTGCATGGCTTAGAACCTATTAATATTTATTTGTAAACACCCAAAAATTCAACCAAAAAGGGTACCAAACATTAGTAATGCACTAATTTATTAAAAATACACCTTTTTAACCAGAAAAATCATGGTTTTAACCATGGTTGTCAAAATTATGAGTTTATTCATACGTTTATATGAGTTTACGATTCTATAAGTTGAATCGTATATAAAATCGCTTTTTTAATAAACTTGTAATAGATTCATGATTTTAAGTATACGATTCTATCGGATCTCTACGATTCTACTTGATTTGGATTTAATGAACTATTAAAACTAAAAAAAAATAAAAGAATTAAGTTTTTATGATTTAGAGCAAGCGAATCAAAACTGTAAGTGAAATAATACTATGTTTGCTTCTTTAACTTATGTTGATTATACTACTAATTTCATTGTTTAAAACCTATTGCCAAAGATGAATAAATAATTAAGGAATAAGATATATTTAATTTACCGAATAATGATTTGTTGAGTACTTTATTAGAAGTAAAGGATAAGAAAAAAGATGAACATAATATCATACAGAAGGTTTGTGTACTTATAGATATTAAGAGCCATGGCTTATAAGAATAAGAATGAAGAGATTAAAAGAGTCATGATATTAGTACTATTAAATATGAAGTATGAACCCATGCTTTAGGGACTTAGAATATGAAGAGGTAGATGCTATTGACAGTGATATCAATAGCGGTCAGCAATAACGATAGTAATAATTATGTTAGTTATTCCCTAACATAAGATTTACGCTAAAGCTATTATAGCATAATAGCATTGCTATCAACTTTCTATTAGGATAGACTAAGGTTTAAATTCACTCTCTCCTATTGTTGGCAATATATATATATGATTTGCAATTAGTCTGATAGTAATTTTGTTGATGATAAGACATTTGATGATTTTTTTTTTTTTTAGTTTAGTATTTTATCATAATAATTTATGTTGTAATGTAATTTATATGAATACTAATATTTATATTTTAATTTTGTACATTAGCATAATAATTTTTTCTTAATCATTTGTACCATAACTTATATTGTAATCAAAGTTTATATTGAATTTATTTATTTGCATCTTATATTTCGATGTTCTTATGAATTTATAAGCATATTTATAGTTTTTGAAAGCTAATTTATGTAAGATGTAGAAATTTACGTTTTTATGTTTTGATTCTATGAAACCCTGGCAATTTTAGGTAGAATTGTAGATTTAACAATTTTGGTTTTAAGATAAAAATTTGTTACATACGATTGCAAAACTCTTTCATTTACTACTGATTTTTAAGGGTTTTAAGATAAAAATAATCAATTTAACATAGCGTTTGTCCATATAATATGGGGTATTTACAAAAATATTTTCAAAGGAAACTACATCGTTCGAACTTTTGAAAATCAAATCGAAAATTAATTTCAAATGACATATTTGTTAAGAACAATATATAAAATGAGAGATATTTACAAAAATAACAATTTTACATGAAAATATACTTAAAATAATGTCAACATAAAAATTTCCATAATTTATATATATAACTTAATAATTTTTAACAAATTAATGAAAATGGGAATAAATTTAGGACTCACCAACACATTGAGATCTAATAGTCACCAGTGGTGGTGGGCTTATCAATAAGAGGTGGCATTGGATGGACTTTTAGGTATACTTGTAGTTTATCACCTATCTTTTCCTATTTTTTCTAAATTGCTTTAAAATTTCCAAAAATTCCACATTAATTTATGTAGACTCTAGAGCATACAAAGAGTAAAAATGAATGTCAAGAAGTGTTTTTATAGCCTTTAGGATAATGGACGTGGCGTAATACATGGAAAACACATGTTATTTTAATTTCCCTTCACTTGCGAAGTGTTATATTGTTTTAATTAGTAAAACCATATTCTATCCATGGTTTATTAACTATTGGTTTTGCATATAAAATAACCAGCTTTGTCCATGGTTTTATAAAACCATAAGCTCTAATTTAATTATTAATTTATGTTGCTTATTTATTATATTTTAATACTTAGGTTAGTTTTTAACTTAATAGAGAAGCTTCTACTAAAGCTTTTATAGCTTATGCTCATTTAATTAACTTAATTATATATTATTTATTTAAAATATTTTCATAAATTTTATTAATTTTTTAATTTATTTCTAAACTCATTTATAATTCAAATTGATTTACGATATTTCGAAAATTTATGAAACAAAGAATTTAATTTTATTGTTTTAATTTATATTAATGTTTTGATATTCCACTTTAAGATTTAATTTACAAGGCCACTTTAACTAATTTTTGGAGTACTATTATGGATTTTAAGCCTACACAAACCATTTTCATGATCGCTCTAAATTAGGCGCTCGAGATTATATGATCATAATTAGTTGATTCTTTTATATATTTTACTACTATTATTTTCCATATGTCATTTTATGTTACTTTGTTATATTTTATTATTAATTAATTTATGTTCGACATTTCAGTTATTTAGATTTCAAGTTTTATGATTTTCTTGTTTCAACAGTTAGTGAGTAAATCGGAAAATTTTAGCTTTTAACTTATATTTATATTTCATTATTTCGTTTTAAGTACTTGAATTCTTTGGGTTGTTTTAATTGAGTTGTAGCCCTAATGTATATTTTGAATTATAATAAATAAATTTTTATGGACATTTTAATTCTAATATAAAGGTTCGACTTGGAAAATGTAGGTCTTACATATTATGACATAAAAATGCATATATAATAATTTATACGTAATGCCTAACACTATATTATATATATATACATGTTATATTACAACACAATAAAACTTATATAATAGTATATGCATAACATTATATTATACTACAATATAATAAAACAAAATAGATATACGCATACACACATATCAATATGTATGTACTACCTATTGATAGGGCACTTTACGCATAGGCCCCTTAGGCTCAACTGTATCCGATGCATCTCGTGGTTTATGACTCACCCATTTGAGCTTAAGACCTAAGCCTGTATTGACTAAGCCTAGTAAGCCCTGCAATGTCTAAAATACACAAAATAAGGATAAAACAGCCACGTCCTGAATAAATAGGACATGTTAAGCATAATGACCCCACTCTCCTATACTTGCAGGAGAAAATCTCTCCCACCAACTAACAACTAACATTTAACTACTAGCTCCACTCCATTATAAATATAGGGTTACTATTCAATGGTAAAGCTCTCTAGACTTTACACATCAAGCTTGTATACTTATCTACATTACTTTCTACTCTCAAACACCCCACTGTTAATTTAACCATCGGAGTGATCATGCCGAACAATCCCTCGGCGTCCCCTCACTATATATTGTTTTGCAGGTCCTATACATGCAGAGCCTAATTACCTACCGGCAAGATCTTAGAGACGACATTTGGCGCTGTCTATAGGAAATTGAATTCCTATACCTTAAACTTTAAACACATTAAACACATACTCCATGAGCAACTCTTTTGACATTATGCCTCAACGCGACAAGTAGAAAAACCAACAATTGGTAAACAACTAACCTGGGGGTAATCGACCCCTCCCAAAGGCTGTGTTAAAGGAGCACCTGAAGCACATGGAACATTTGGATGAAGAGTATACTGTGTAAAACAAGCTACTCCATGCTCGCCTAGGCGAAGCAAAGCGACACAATGCACAAACTCACCCCCTCGAAGCTTCGGATGCTCGTACTGGACAGAACTACACCTATTAGTAACAATAGCAGAATGGTAGGGATCAACAACCTGATCCGCCATTGCATCAATAGTTAGTAAGGTTTAGCCACCCGTGATCAAGCTTCGACTGGCAACGAACAAGAAGTCGACTCATAGGGAGCGCAAGCTCACTCAACTACATGATAAGCTCACCCAGCAGACGATGCCGACATAAATAAGCTCCATACCATGGTAAGGTAGCTCTTCGAATAGCAGGGAAGTAAGGCTACTGGCGACGCCGAACTGGTCTATTAGTGACGTTAAGCTGGTCACTAACAATAAGACCCCCTTCACTAGGGGTATACAGGATAAAATGTTGCCCTCTAACGGCAAACTTCCATCCCTGGACCAGTATGATGGTACGGGTGATCCTAACGACCATTTTCTCCACTTCTATACTCTTATGAACCTTTACAGTCATGGGGATGCCATAATATATAAGGCTTTCCCAAGTACTTCAAGGAAGGTAGCTTAGATTGTTTTAACCACCTCCCCAACAATTCCATTAGCTCCTTTAACGAGTTGGCACAGAGATTCAGCTTCTATTTCAGGGCTAGTAAGCCCCCGTTTAAGAATACGTCGTCCTTGTACCTAGTAAGGTAGGGTGAAGGCGAGTCCTTACGTTATTACGTAGCCTAGTTCAACAATGCCATAGTCGAGATCCCTTGACTGGACAAAAGAGTCACTATCTATGTCACTCATCTTGGCATCCAACCTTTGGTCAATTTCTTTCGATTGCTTGCAAAGAGCAAGCCGAAGACCCTGGCTAACTTCTAGAACAAAGCCTATAAGTACATTGACCAAGAAGACAACATTCGCACCAGGCGTAACGTTGACTGAGAAAGGTCGGGTGGAAAGCAAGATAAGGAAAAATTGTCCGTAAAAGATTGCCTCAACAGTAGGATGCCAAGCAAACTAGAGGTGGAGAGTTTTAGGAAGAAGAAACATCGAGCGAAGTGTGACTTGCTCCTCTATCTCATTTACATCCAGTACATGCCCTTAAATAAACCTATTTCTTAGGTTTATTCCGAATTGAAGCACTGGAATTTGCTCCAGCCACCGCAAAAAATGTGAGGGAACCTTAGTCGTTGGAACTTTGATAAATATTGTCAATTCTACGAAGACTATAGCCATACAACCGATGAGTGCCTCCAATTGAAGAATGCCCTTGAATATGCCATTCAGAGCAGTTTCTTCAATGAACATGTGGCTCATCGGAGGAATGATGACCGTTCTGATGATGATGGTGATAGGGTACCTTGGAGGCGATGGACCGAGAATGTCTACACCAAGTAGAATAATGACCATCACAGTGATTGCACCCCCAACAATATCATAAACGTAATCATTAGGGGGGCACACCTTGAGAGTCGACTGAGCACTAGCAGCTCGATTAATGCCCCGTTAGAGGTGCTGGTCGTAAGGGAGAAGAGATAGAAACTAGACACTTCCATTTCCTTCTCTAATGAAGACCTTGAAGGAGTCAATATACCCCATTAAGACGCCCTGGTGAAAAGGGCGAGGATTTCAAAATTTGAGGTCCTGAAGATTATCGTGAACACTAGTAGCTCCACTAACATACTCTTCCTCCATACATACGAGAGAATGAGGAAGAAGTTACCACTAAATATGAAGTCATACCACCATAATCTGATCGGCTTCAATGGAAGTACGGTTTAAGCCAAGGGTATCATCACGTTGGATATAGAACTTAGTGATGATGACCACGTAGTACGATGACCCGTAGAGTTTGTTGTGATTGATTACTCCCCTCTCCCCCCCCCCCCCCCCCC